>QJPP01000294.1:0-48153 GCA_003996215.1 Jaltomata sinuosa
CCTTGCATAATAATATAAGTAAGAGAGAGAGTTGAGAAAATGGCGGTATACCGGTAACCTCAAGTAAAAGGAAAAGATGAAGAGCAGTCTAACATACTCAAAATGGAATCAACCAGTATAAGGAAATCATAACACCAATCCAATCATATGATAGCATAACCAGGGAATCACCTCACAAGTACAACCCTAGGATGAAATAACTAGGCCACAATAACCGAGGGATGCCACTAAGCTTTCCAGAAGAATAGAACCAGAGTCTCACACTCTGCTCAGAAGGCCACACCAAAGTGCCTCAATAAGATAGGACTCCAAAGCCCTCTCAATAATAAAAAATCCCACAACCAAAGCCTCAACATGCTAGCCATCACTAATCTTTCAAGAACCGATTGCCAAGACATGCTCTAAATAAAGACAGGAGTAAATATAGTCTACCTACAGTCCCAACGGCCGCCCATACAACCGAGGAACACAATCAAGTGAAAGGAAACCCTCCGGCATCCCATACTACCGAAGCGTACACTGAACACACAGCAAAAAAGGTGGAATCCAATGCATGATATGATATGATATGAAATAGAACCTCTGTATGTACCTCCTCCGGTGCCAATCGGGCCCAGCAGGCAGGTTCCATGGAAGGACTCAGCCTGTATACCTCTACTCCACCGTATACCCTTCCCTCCGCCGCACGTAGCCCGAAGCCCCAGGCCCAGAGCGGCAAGGTCCATGGAGGTCCCCGACCCCATACTAAAACTCAGTATCAAGACATGTCATCCGGAAGCAAGTCTGGGATCAAGATAGAGACCCAGTCTCAAGTATGCATGCCCAGACCCCGTCCAGGAGTAGAGTAGTAGAAAATGCCTCAAAAACCCCTCCAAGGGTGCCCGGGAGTAACCGGGTCTAAAACTGTAGTAAATCAAGTCTAGTGCTCCGCCCGGCAGAGACTAGTATCAGTAATAAAATCAAGTCTGGTGCTCTGCCCCGCAAAGACTAGTACCAGTAATAAAATTAGTGTGAACACATCCAAAAATCCCCTTTTCTATCAACAACAGTACCAAAAAGGGGCCCCCAGGGCCATGCAAATTTAGGAAAACTGTCAGCAGTGGCTCACATCCAAAAATGTAGTAAAACATGCAGGGGAAAACATTTTTCATGGATAATATGCTCGCACACAAATATAAAAGTAGCCCAATGTCTCACAACAATTCCTATCGGCCCTGCACAGGCCCAATAGCTACTCAGTAGACATAACCAGCCTAAATAGATAATCTCTATGTCCGGGACTCGCGGACAGTCCCAAATAGCCCACCATCTATGTTCCAGAGTCAATACAAGGCCACACAGGACCACAAAGGTAATATACATTGCTACGCGAATACTACAAACAACGTATGAAATAGACGGACAAGGTCTGGGGTACCAACCTATAACAACCCATCCAAGGATGCTAATTAATGCAGTTATAGCATATATACGCAGAGTCTAGATAGGGGAAAACCATAACCTACCTGTCGTCCGACGAATAGCTGCGGGGACGGCGTCGTCCAGGCTCGAACTGCTCTAGGAAGCTCCAAATCACAAAATCACTATCAATACAACAATCTACAAATTAAAACAAGACTAACGATACCCATAATGCCAAAAATATACCCAGGTTGAAATCCGGGTCACAAACGGGCCCGTGGGCCCCGTAACCCCAAACCGGAAATGAAAAACACACCTGTGTTCCTTACCATCCCGTGAGCACATGCTCAAAAATTGAGCGGAAACAGACAACAAGTAGGGCTCAAAATACCCTGCAAATCAAGGAATTTAAAGAATGAAATTCGTGGAAGAAATCAAAAAAATCACGAAAGAACTTACCCGATTTAGAATCCAACAAACGCTCAAGATTCAAAAAATATTAACCTCCAAGTTGTTGGTAATGATCAAGGTGATTTATGGAGGTTTTGGGTTCATCATCCATGGAGAATTCAGAATTTAAAGAGAGGGTTTATCGGATTTAGGAGTCCACAAACGAGCATGGATCTACAAAATATTATCCTCCAAGTGGTTGGGATGAACAATGGTTATATGGAGGTTTTTGAGAGCTATTTTAATGGAGAATATGGTTTTGGGGTTTTTAGGAATAAAGGGGAGAAGAGCGCTGGCCAGCTATATAAGCTGCCAGCGCCCAGGGGCCAGGGCGGCCAGGGCGCATGGGGCGCATGGGGCGCGTGGGCACAGGCGGCCAGGGCGCATGGGCACAGGCGGCCAGGGCGCACGGGGCGCATGGGCACAATCGGCCAGGGCGCATGGGGCGCATGGGCACAGGCGGCCAGGGCACATGGGGCGCATGGGCACAGGCGGCCAGGGCGCATGGGGCGCATGGTCACAGGCGGCCAGGGCGCATGGGGCGCATAGGCACAGCGGCCAGGGCGCATAGGGCGCATGGGCACAGGCGCATGGTGCTGCCCACACCAGCAACCAGCAACCAATCCTTAGGCAAATTTTCACAAGATGGGTCCCCTGGAACGGATCTGGGGTCCCGCGAACACATACGACTTTAGTTATTCGACTAGAAACGGTGTTCCAGATCCAATGGAATCGACGAAAATCCCATAGGATATCAATTTAACGAAAAGTGGGCCCGACACCCAAATTCAACCTTTAGCTAACTATTCCCAAAATGGAACCCAATGGCCAAAATCAAGTCCGGAAGCCTAGGGACCCAAACCAATAGTCCCTCTAGCCTAAACTCGACATTCCGGAGCTAAAAGCACTGACGAAATTTCCATCCGAGACCGTCCTCTCCGAATGTTGATCAAAGTCAACCAAACAATCCCAACTGGCCTGAAAACACAGAACGAGAGAGAATTCCAAGCTAAGAATCTCCCGGATCCCGACCAAAGGTCCCTCTAGACCAAAGTTCACGCTCCGAAACTAATGGAACTATCGAAATTCGATTCCGAGCACGTACACCCAGGATGTTTACTGAAGTCAATGATTTCAAAAGCTAAAAGCTCTAAAACAAGGAATGGCCAAAAAGACCAAGCAAATGGTCGGGCACCGAACTACCGGCCCGAGCAAGCCATAAATGACTTGAGGACGCTACATGCAAGCTTTAAAGGTACAAGAAAGGCAAACACGCGTAAATGACCGGAAGGGTCATTACATCATCAACTACTAAAAAGACTTTCGTCCCCGAAAGTCAGGAAAGAAGGAAAGACTAGAGATCCAAAGAACAACGGGTACAAGGCCCGCACTACTCTCTCAGAAAACCCGGGTAGCCTCCTCGGATGGACGGCACCCAACAAAATAGAACCAATGAAAAGCAACCCAGCCTAACTCCGTACTAGCCAAGCTAGAACCCAAACTTAATGTCCAAAATTCAAAGGGTCTGCCAACCCAAACTGAACCTCGAGAACCTCAACCGGAAAGCACTGACACAACACAGAAACCAGAGAAGCAAGGCGATCAACACACAGAACTTGAAATCTTCGAAACCACAACCAAGTTTGCCGAAAAAGCCAACAACCAAAATTCTAACTCATGAACCCGCTGATCCGCAAAACCCTTTTATTCTGAGCCAAATCCTTCTGCACCATAATCATGAAACTTCATAAAAGCTGAACATTCGAGCCACTATCGAAACATCAACTGACACACTGGAGATCCATAGCTCACGCTTATACTCTACCACAGACGAATTCACCTTTTATACTCAAGTTATATCAAAGTCAAGCTATAGTCTACTAGCCTTTGACATCCAAAATTACAATTTGAAGCATATCGTCAAAAGTTGTAGTTACCTTCCCCGACTGACCATCAACAAATGAACGGACACTTTTGCTAACATCAAACTCGATAATTGAACCCAGCTGAACCAACCATCTAAACCCGACTGAACTTTGCACACCAAAGTTAGGGAAGGCACATGTGGATACCTTGTGTTGACGGAGAACTTCCAAACTGTAGAATGAACCCAACTGCTGCACCATGCCGAGTCTGAGTCAACTGGAAGCGAATGAACCAGGGCAAACTGCCCAACAGACCCAAAACTAAAACCAAGCCTCTGCAAGAAGTGTGGTAAGCCTACCACGATGTCTGTAACCACCAACTAAGCTCCAAACACTCGAATACTGCATAAATTCTAAATCACTTTACTAATCTCAACTTATGAAGAAATCAACCACGCTGAGAATATCAAGTCAGAACTCCCCGTATGCAAGGAAAGGGTTTCTGGGGTTCAAAGTTGCCATCTAGACATGGAAATTTACATATAACTTCAACTCAACCCCTTGGCTCGAATCAACCGCTCTACTGAATCTGAACACAACCAACTATTTCAAAGCATATATCATACCAAACTTTTAGTCCATACTGGCTTAGTCTAACCAACACTGGGACCCCACATAAACAACAACCCCGGAAGAACTAACTGAATAAGCTTTCAAATCCTGGGCAAACAAATGGCTATTATCAGTCTCTACGTATCTTCAGAGCTCAAAATAGCCTTGCTAGTCTTAACCCGCATAAGCTGACCACATAAAGCATACACCACTGCTGAAGCTCAAACTTACGCCGCTGAGTCTGTCCAACCATGGTAGAAGAACCTCGTACTAACTAGAACGCTGCTGAAATCTAGAATATCTTGCCTCTTGCAGAGGTTAGCCAAGGACTAGGTTTCCAAGGCCAATAGCCGCATCCAGAACTGAAGTAAAAGAAGCTAAGTTGCCCGCACCCACTGCCTTCTGGCACTAGGATGCTGCAACCAAATCGAAACTGCCACAAACCATCCGATGTAACCTGCCAAGTTATGATTCTGAACACCGACTTTCAAAACTGCCAACCAAAGCATTGCTCGAACCTTTATGCTGCCAATGAACCCTTAAGAACCCAAGCCAACTAGGCCTGAAAACAGAAGTTGCCAACACCGTAGTTTCTACTGAAACAAAAACCAATCGATGGAAAACCCACGACAATGTGTAGACGGTTGGATCGAATCACCAACCCACAATCCCAAAGCAAACCTTCATCGCCACCTCAGGCAACTAGGAGGACACTTAAACACAAACAAAGAGTCATCTCCCTTCTTTTTCAACTAAACAAAAATACTTCCTTAGCACATACTAAACCTTACAAATCCTTTCTCCAATAAGAACCTGAAGCCATTACCTTACTACTCATGGCTACACGTCAAATTCAATAAGGCAGGAGAAGAATGGGCCGGATGCTCAACTCACCCGAAATGCTTACAAATACAACCTAACCACGAGGTTACGATCAACACTTAGTCGGAAGTGCTTAAAGTCAAGACCCAATCACGATGCCCACATACAGAGCTCATCGAAAGAACTACGATCAAGATTCATTCCAACTGGAGCTAGGGATACAACAAAACACCCAACGGACCAGGAAGTGGAGGAGAATATGGGAACAACCCGCATACCTACCAACCTCCTAAACTAATCAACAAAGAGGGTCGACTCTAGACACTCGGGAGACCAAACCAATCTATGCACACTAGCATAACCAATATCTCCCAACTGAGGCAAAATCTTAACTACGGCCCAACTACCGATAATACATCGAACCATCACACGGATCTCTAGCCACCCTAGATAACGGCCTAGGAAACAACCATCTAGGATCGCTCAACAAAGGAAATCCAACCAAAAGTCCATAATCACAATGAAACAGGGGTAACCCAACTAGAAATAGAATAACAAGAACTACCCACGAGCTACAACTTCGGGAAAATACCTCTCAAGGCTAACTTACCCCCATCCACAACTAAAGAATAAACTACCAATAAAATAACACATCGGTACTATAATTCAGGTAGCCAAACAACTTAAACAAATAGCAGGTAGGCATATAAGAATATAAATGACAGAAGGGATAGAATCGCAACGCGAGCAGGACTATCACAAGTAAAAGGTAGCAAAATCCTAACCTAGAGCAACGATATCAGGAACCTCTACCTCTGGCCCACCAAGAGGAGTATCAAGATGATGGAATATAACTCTGTACTGAGTAGACGAAACTAAAAGACTAACCGGCCCTCGCCGGGGACAATATCTATAAAGGTAACCAATCTCTCCACAGTGATAACAACCAGGCTGTCTGGGATACATAATCCTGGGGCAATTCCTAGCAAAGTACCCATGCTCACCACACCAAAAACAGCCTATACCAGATGAAGCCCAATGGGAAAATCTCGCCTCGTACTCCAATACTGACAGACAACCCTGCTGAAGAACTAGGAGCTCAACTATAACTGAAGCACCACTCACAGAACCAGGTACTGGAACACTCACCGTAGGACTCAAGAGTCCTAACCATGGTGTCCTGAAGCGTTGAGGTCGCTATAAATCAAATCGGAGGTTGGGCTGACCCCACACCCCCTATCTAGTGCAGTAAACCCTCACTCTGGAGTCCTGGCGCTAGTGGAAGCACTGAAGAAATAGGCACAGAAGCCTCGGCCCCAACCTCTATCACATTCATCTGAGGAATTCGAGAATGAATGAACAACTGAAGTTTAAAAGTCAATAGATCCAGGAACGCACGATGAGGAGCCAAGAAGATGAAATATTTCCTAACAATGCCCTGTAGCCTCCCGCAGATAGGATACGGACGTCATCGTACCGATCCACAAGACTCTACTTAGACACTTGCTTCTGTACCATGACACCAGTGAACCTAGAGCTCTGATACCAAGCTGTCACGACCCGATTTCTCAAGTCATGATGGCACCTACAATCCCCTAGTAGGCGAACCAATTCCCGTAGCCCAGAACAGTTAGTAATGGGCTACTACCTAACCAAAATGCACCAGCAAGCAGAAATAAGCGAAAGCAAAACTCAAATATAAATACATAAAGGAAACTACACCAACCCCAAGACTTGGTATCAATAGTACAGAAGCTTTTAATAGGATACAAGTGCTAGTAGTAACAAAATACAACATAAATTGCCTCTGAAAGTACAAGGAGTAACACTACAACAGATGAGATATAGACAAGCCCCGACCGTTAGGCGCTCACCCCAGTCTCAAAGATCCAAAAGCTGCACGAGTCTCCAACGTGATCAACGGCGAAAGCTTAGCTAATATATGCACAAAAAGTGCAGAAGTGTAGCATGAGCACCAAAACCACGGGTACTCAGTAGGTATCATAGGCCGACTGAGCGCATATAAGATATAAAAGCAGTAAGTAACAGATAGCAAGAAAGCAATCACTGAGGCAATAAGCAAGGCACAAGGAGCTAGCACAGATCATCCATAACAAAGAGCTTCAAGTAACACATGCTAGCACAGAGATACAATTACATAGAATTACAGTTGAGGGATAGGAGAACAGACCTGGAGTCCTTGCATAATAATATAAGTAAGAGAGAGAGTTGAGAAAATGGCGGTATACCGGTAACCTCAAGTAAAAGGAAAAGATGAAGAGCAGTCTAACATACTCAAAATGGAATCAACTAGTAAAAGGAAATCGTAACACCAATCCAATCATATGATAGCATAACCAGGGAATCACCTCACAAGTACAACCCTAGGATGAAATAACTAGGCCACAATAACCGAGGGATGCCACTCAGCTTTCCACAAGAATAGAACCAGAGTCTCACACTCTGCTCAGAAGGCCACACCAAAGTTCCTCAATAAGATAGGACTCCAAAGCCCTCTCAATAATCAAAAATCCCACAACCAAAGCCTCAACATGCTAGCCATCACTAATCTTTCAAGAACCGAGTCCCAAGCAATGCTCTAAATAAAGACAGGAGAAAATATAGTCTACCTACAGTCCCAACGGCCGCCCATACAACCGAGGAACACAATTAAGTGAAAGCAAACCCTTCGACATCCAATACTACCGGAGCGTACACTGAACACACAGCAAACAAGGGTGGAATCCAATGCATGATATGATATGATATGAAATAGAACCTCTGTATGTACCTTCTCCGGTGCCAATCGGGACCAGCAGGCAGGTTCCATGGAAGGACTCAGCCTGTATACCTCTACTCCACCGTATACCCTTCCCTCCGGCGCACACAGCCCGAAGCCCCAGGCCCAGAGCGGCAAGGTCCATGGAGGTCCCCGACCCCATACTAAAACTCAGTATCAAGACATGTCATCCGGAAGCAAGTCCGGGATCAAGATAGAGACCCAGTCTCCAGTATGCATGCCCAGACCCCGTCCAGGACTAAAGTAGTAGAAAATGCCTCAAAAACCCCTCCAAGGGTGCCCGGGCGTAATCGGGTCTAAAACTGTAGTAAATCAAGTCTAGTGCTCCGCCCGGCAGAGACTAGTATCAGTATTAAAATCAAGTCTGGTGCTCTGCCCCGCAGAGACTAGTACCAGTAATAAAATCAGTGCGAAAACATCCAAAAATCCCCTTTTCTATCAACAACAGTACCAAAAATGGCCCCCAGGGCCATGCAAGTTTAGGAAAACTGTCAGTAGTGGCTCACATCCAAAACTGTAGTAAAACATGCAGGGGAAAACATTTTTCATGGATGATATGCTCGCACATAAATATAAAAGTAGCCCAATGTCTCACAACAATTCCTATCGGCCCTGCACAGGCCCAATAGCTACTCAGCAGACATAACCAGCCTAAAAGGATAATCTCTATGTCCGGGACTCGCGGACATTCCCAAATAGCCCACCATCTATGTTCCAGAGTCAATACAAGGCCACACAGGACCACAAAGGTAATATACATTGCTCCGCGAATACTACAAATAACGTATGAAATAGACTGACGAAAGACGGACAAGGTCTGGGGTACCAACCTATAACAACCCATCCAAGGATGCTAATTAATGCAGTTATAGCCTATATACGCAGAGTCTAGATAGGGGGAAACCATAACCTACCTGTCGTCCGATGAATAGCTGCGGGGACGGCGTTGTCCTGGCTCAAACTGCTCTGGGAAGCTCCAAATCACAAAACCACTATCAATACAACAATCTACAGATTAAAACAAGACTAACGATACCCATAATGCCAAAAATATACCCGGGTTGAAATCTGGGTCACAAACGGGCCCGTGGGCCCCGTAACCCCAAACTGGAAATGAAAATCACACCTGTGTTCCTTACCATCCCGTGAGCACATGCTCAAAAATTAAGCGGAAATGGACAACAATTAGGGGTCAAAACACCCCGCAAATCAAGGAATTTAAAGAATGAAATTCGTGGAAGAAATCGGAAAAATCACGAAAGAACTTACCCGATTTAGAATCCAACAAATGCTCAAGATTCAGAAAATATTAACCTCAAAGTTGTTGGTAATGATCAAGGTGATTTATGGAGGTTTTGGGTTCATCATCCATGGAGAATTCGGAATTTAAAGAGCGGGTTTATCGGATTTAGGAGTCCACAAACGATCATGGATCGACAAAATATTATCCTCCAAGTAGTTGGGATGTACAATGGTTATATGGAGGTTTTTGAGAGCTATTTTAATGGAGAATATTGTTTTGGGGTTTTTAGAAATAAAGGGGAGAAGAGGGCTGGCCAGCTATATAAGCTGCCAGCGCCCAGGGGCCAGGGCGCATGGGGCGCGTGGGCACAGGCGGCCAGGGCGCATGGGCACAGGCGGCCAGGGCACATGGGGCGCATGGGCACAGGCGGCCAGGGCACATGTGGCGCATGGGCACAGGCGGCCAGGGCGCATAGGGCACATGGGCACAGGCGCATGGTGCTGCCCACACCAGCTACCAGCAACCAATCCTTAGGCAAATTTTCACAAGATGGGTCTCCGGGAACGCATCTGGGGCCCCGCGAACACAAACGACTTGAGCTATTCGACTAGAAATGGCGTTCCGGATCCAATGGAATCGACTAAAATTCCATAGGATGTCAATTTAATGAAAAGTGGGCCCCACACCCAAAATCAACCTTTAGCCAACTATTCCCAAAATGGAACCCAATGGCCAAAATCAAGTCCGGAAGCCTAGGGACCCAAACCAATAGTCCCTCAAGCCTAAACTCGACATTCCGGAGCTAAAAGCACTGACAAAATTTCCATCCAAGACCGTCCTCTCCGAATGTTGATCAAAGTCAACCAAACAAGCCCAACTGGCCTAAAAACACAGAACGAGAGAGAATTCCAAGTTAAGAAGCTCCCGGATCCCGACCAAAGGTCCCTCTAGACCAAAGTTCACGCTCCGGAGCTAATGGAACTGTCAGAATTCGATTCTGAGCACGTACACCCAGGATGTTGACTGAAGTCAACGATTTCAAAAACTAAAAGCTCTAAAACAAGGAATGGCCAAAAAGACCAAGCAAATGGTCGGGCACCGAACTACCGGTCCGAGCAAGCCATAAATGACTTGGGGCCGCTACATGCAAGCTCTAACGGTACAAGAAAGCAAACACGCGTAAATGATCGGAACGGTCATTACAGTAGGCACCACAACGGTTCGGTCATATCACCCCAGCAAATAGAAACTGGGGCAGAATCATTGAGAAAGGAATCTCGAAAATTCAGAAGATGAAGGTCGTTGCCAACAAGACAAGAGGATGCTTGTAGATACGTAAATGCCATAATGGTTCATCCGTATCACCCAGGAAATGGAAATTAGGGCTAAATTTTTGAGAAATGAATCTCAAAAATTCAGAAGATGAAGAGCGTTAGACACTAAAGAGTTCCCCAGCATGAATAAAGAATATTCTGAAAAGACACCAAGGTGAATATCGAGAAAGAATATCATAAACCCCACAAAGTCTCAAGTCTCTTGCCAATGGAATGAGATTCGCTATGAAGCCTTTATCTGGGGCAGAAATTTTGAGAGGGATATCAAAATTTCCGCCAAGCTTCATTCAAGAATTCAACATTTTGCTTTGAGGAATTCCCCAGCACCGAGAGATCAGAGTCTACTTCAAAGAAATCCCCAGTCCTATATGGATTAATCCCCGGCTGTGATAGATTTCTTGAAAATCATCTTTCAAGTTCCCTAGCTTGGACGACGAAGGACTTCCGTAGTCTGCCAGTAGTATGTCAGAAATTTCAAGACTTCGAGTAAAGGACGTTCGTTGAACTAGTACATGATATGACAGGCAGAGACATTTCCAAAACATCTCTTTTTTAAACTCTTTGTTTTCCAAAGAACTTGTTTGAAAAATATTTATAAAGATTAGTTTTACTCCTTTAGTGTGATTTTGTCTTATGTCTACCTTGGTCCGGGAAGACTCGAGGGTGACAAGTACCCGAGTTTGGAAAGCATACGGAGAAGATAGAACCAGGAGCAGAAGACGAAGGAAGTCCCCAAAGGGATCAGGACATTCTGGTCAGCTTCAAATTTTGGGCACCAAACAAAGAGCAATATCACTCTCCACCAATGCCTGGCAAGACAGGGATCACCCCGAACAGACAATGTTCAAAAATGGTATTTATGGTTGTCCCTGAAAGCAGGCACGACCATTTTGCTCGCATTTTTAAACAAAGTTATTTTGATCAGCTTCATAGACGCTGTCTTTAAAGTCTTTCAAATTTTGACTGTAGTCGCTAGTAAAAGTGGCATTGTGTCTACTGACCATTTGCTTTGAGCGCAGGTACACACAAAAGAGTCAATGCCAGACCAAAGGTGATATTTTCTATGACTCCCCTATGGGATATTGCATCATACATCACTACATGGCATCACATTTTGCATTCATATTGCATCATGTAATGTTGCATCATACTGCATTGCACCACATTGCACCATATTGCATCACATGGCATAGCATTGTGTCGCATCATATTATGACATATCGCATTGCATCATATTATATTATGTTGCATCGTACTGTATAGCATCATATCGCAGGGCCATTCATATTTGCATGCCGAGAGGGCCATGTCAAGAGGACCATGCTGAGAGGGCCATTCATATTTGCATGCCGAGAGGGCTATGTCAAGAGGACCATGCTGAGAGGGCCATTCATATTTGCATGCCAGGAGGTCCATGTCAAGAGGACTATGCCGATAGGGCAATGTCAAGAGGACCATGCCGAGAGGGCCATTCATATTTGCATGCCAAGAGGGCCATGTCAAGAGGACCATGCCGATAGGGCCATGTCAAGAGGACCATGCCGAGAGGGCCATTCATATTTGCATGCCAAGAGGGCCATGTCAATAGGACCATGCCGAGAGGGCCATTTATATTTGTATGCCAAGAGGGCCATGTCAAGAGGACCATGCCTAAAGGGCCATGTAAAGAGTACCATGTCAAGAGGGCCATTCATATTTTCATGTCGAGAGGACCATCATCATCAAATATCGCAGATACACAGCCCCTGCGAAAACTATGTCCCTCTGCCAGCTGGCTGCAAAGAGGATGACATTCATAGGCGTCCCCAAGTCGCACTTGCTGCACAGGATCGACCCCAACATATTTATATCCGAGATTGCGTGAGAGGGAAGAGTCTGACGTTAAGGATATCATTATCATTCATTATGACAAACCTGGCATCTCGCATATTTATGTACGGTATCATGTAAGATGGAGGAGTCTGACGTCAAGGATATTTATGCACCTTTATTCGAAAGCATCGATCGCCAGAAGATGCAGTTATATTTTATTGTGTGGAAAAGGACTTGGCATTCTCAAAATCAAATACTGCATGCCGTCAAGGTCTAAAAGCATATAGTCCGAGGGATGTCTATAAGACGCCATCCAAATCAGACGATGAATCAGATTTTCAAAAATTAGAAGGCCAACGGTCATCTGTAAGACGCAACAATATCTGATACCAGATAGTGTGCAATATCATCTAAAGATTGATAGTTCAAGGGTAATGTGTAAGTCGCAATAATATCCAAAATTGGATAAAAGTGCAAGACTACCAAAAATTTATAGTTCAAGGGCTATCTATAAGCTGCGACATATCAACGTTGATATTATGCACGACTACCCCAAAGGCTAGTAATTCATGGGAAATCTGTAAGTCGCGTTACATCCAAGATCGGATAAAGTGCAGGATTACCCAAAAAACATGCAATTCGAAGGTCATCAGTAAGCCACCTCTATCCAAAGTCGGATAATGTGAAAGATTACTCGAAAGTTGGCAAATTAAAGGAATCTGTAAGCTGCCTCTATCCAAAGTTGGATGATGCGCTAGATTATACAAAGCCTGACGATCCAAAGAATATCTGTTAATCATGTCGATGCGGAAGATACGCGAGATTTACAATGAAGACATATGCACAAAGGCCACTGCCAAAAGCCAAGAAGGCTACCACATTCAAGAGAATGCCCTTAAATAATAAAGAAGGTCGTCATCATTCAAAAATTGCTACACAAGCAATCTTATCCGATAGCCAAGAAGGCTATCATGTTTGACTGTCATGGAAGCGGCCATTTCTTAAAATAGAGACAGGAAAGGACTTCGTCTTCCTCAGGAAACAACAGATAAAGGAAAATGAGGTACGAAGCTATCTCTCCTTGCTGAATTCATTACTACAAACCAATTGGTTTCGAGATATTGTCGAGATCATCCGAGAAGGATGAAATTCTCAAAGCAAAACCACAGGTGTGGACTACACCAAAAAAAAAAAGACAGAATTTTTTCTTAGCATCAACTTGTGACACAGTCCGGAGAGGGATATCAAACTCTTTGGACGTGAACTGAGGAACAACTCACCACCACCATTAAACCACACCCCTATCAGAAGGCATGTGGGTATTCCCTATCTTTGGGTCTTAGTTCGCACCTGGGGTATTTTCTAAACTCACGCTGGATGCAATATCCTTTCTTTTCAAATCTGGGTGACAATACACCTTGAGCTTTGGGAATTATGTCTAGGTAAAATCTTACTTATGGGTGTGAAGTGCACTACATTCATAGTTGAGAGGTTACAAGCCTCTTTTCTATAGCTCAACTTATTCGTCACTCATCCTGAGCCAAAGGTTGTCTTAACATAAAGATTACCTTTTTCACCGATTGAGTCGAACTACAAGCAGCCTAATTCTCAAGTCTTGAGATATGTAGGCAGGCTCTATTTTAAAAACTTGGCTGCATTCCAAACCCCCCAATCTTCTTACTCCCCAGCTTCTCGGTCTCTCTGTACTCTGAAACTGGGATAATTTAGAAATCTTTCAGAATCGTGAGTAAAATCGAGCGTCTTGAACTACAAGTGGCCTGAGTTCCTGTGTAACCTGGGATATGTAGGAAACTCAACACCAGAGTTCGACCATGATTCCTTGAAATTCGTGCTAAAACCAACCGCTTCCTGAAGATGGACATGTGGTCGGATAAAATTGGGAACGTCAATTCCCTTTGCCCAGGGTTCATTACACTCACCCTACCCAAAGGGAGGGGCAGCTGTTGACACCCAATTTTTACCCTCCACATTACGAATTAATCTTGAGCCTTTTGAATTTGAAACAATTTTTGAAATAATTGTTTTGTAAAAAGGGATAAAATATTTTGTAAATCAGCTTTATAATAGTCCCGAGTAATAATTTATATCTTTCATATTTAATTATATGAAATTTATTTAAATTTACTTAAAAAATTATTTTAAAGTTTTATCTCATAAGAAAATCCTTTTAAAAGATTAAGCGTTTGATTTTCCTCTAAATTAATTCGAATGAGAGATTAATTGAATAAATTAATTTCACAATTGTTAAAAGAGGTAATTATGTATTAAACATGATAATTATTTCAATTTGTTTAAAGTTAAAAGGCTCGGGTAATTAATTTTAACTAATACGTCTTTATTTCTATTCTAGCCTAAATCCCTAAAACGTTTAAACATTAGCCAGATTTTTCCTAATTACTCTCAATTTGGCTATCTCTTTAACTCAAAGTGGCCGCGTTTTTGCAAATGTGGCCATATCTTAAATCACCCTTATAATCCCTTGCTTCAACCAAAGGATTTTGGCCAAAAAATACACAACCCGCCTCCGGCCCACTTCTATTTCCCTCAAACCGCTCCCACCCGGCCCAAACCCAACTCTCACACCCTTATAATCCCTTGCTTCTGCCAAAGGATTTTGGCCAAAACCCACCTCTGGCCCACTTCCATTTCCCTCAAACCGCTCCGACCTGGCCCAAACCCAACTCTCAGACCCTTATACTCCTCTCTTCTCTTGCTCAGACTAAAAAAACACCCTCTTTCACTCGTTTTCTTCTCCGCTCAAACCCCAGAAACCCTAGCCGCCCCCTCTTCTCTCCTCCACTTCTCTCACACGTCGACTCCCCTTATTGTACGAAGCAACACACTTTGTATAACACCTCAACTTTACCAGTACGCCCCCTCATCCTTCACTCTTTTCATCATTCTCACAAATGACAACCCTAACTCTAACAACTCCAAAACATTGCTCACAACTTCCTAATCCCTTACCCTCGTTAAAATTCCCATTTTTCATCCCTCTCTCTCCGTTAAAGGTGCGCTGGCACGTCTAGAAGCTTCTAGAGGACACCAGGTGTCACCCCTCTCTGCTAAATCCGTGAAAACAACTTCGTACAAGTTTGTTGCTGTGAAACGTTGCTCCAGCTGAGGAATTTGAATTCCTCAGCAAAATCCCTAAAAAACCCTTTGTTTTCCCCCCCTTTTTCACCCCAATTTCTCCTATAAATACCCCCCAGCTGCATGATAGGAGCTGATTTTTGGGGAAATATTGGAGGTTCTGGAGAATCGATTCTCTAACCTTACAAAACCAGTCAGCTAATTCGTGAAGAAAACACTAAAAATCGAATCTTAGCTTGGAAAATAAATACTAATTTAGCTCTAATTCGGCGGTGACAAGGTTTTTCCGGTGAGGTTTGAAGTCATAAGTTGCTGCCCTAAAAAGGTATACCCCTCACCCTCTTCTACTTACTGTTTTCTTTTTCTTTTTACATTATATAATGTTCAAGTCGAGTAAATCTGGATTTCTGGTCTTGTTTGTTAGTTTAAGAATATGTGTTTCAATTTTAGGTTGTTGTTTTGTGATTTTGAGTAGTAATTTCGTTTAGAGGCATGATGTTTCACTGGTTGTGTTGGATTTGTTAAAACATTAGAGGTAAATGTAAATTCGAGGTTAAAATCTGTTGCTAAATGATGTGAATGCTATGATGTAAATCCTATCCTATTTTTTTCATGAAATGTCTGATTTTCCTCTTGCTTTTCCCCAACCCCTTTGCCATGATTATGACCCCTATTTTTTCTATTGATTCTGTCTAAATTTTCTAAGCATCAGTGATGTTTTCTCATGATATTTTTGTTCTAAGTTCTCTTTGAAAAATCTCTTGGTTTCATTAATTCTTGGTCGACTTGTGTAATCTAAGTGCTATGAACTTGAATATGAATCTGTTATTAGGATTTAGAATTGGTTTGGTTCATTAGTAAGCACTTGACCCTCTCCTGTTTACCCTTAGTTTCGTTGGTCTTATTCTTGTCCTATTTTTTCTTTCCCTTTACTGTTCTGAGTATACATGCTTTGTTTGAATCTATCCCTATACTCCCTTTGATTTCTGGAAATGGATGAGTTCAAAAGAATGATCTTTGTCGGTATTTGCAAGTAGGAAATACTGTGACCATAGTAGTATAATCCTTAGGTGATAAATTTTTGACTTGGTATCTTGTTTCACATGTTTCAACTGTGTATAAGTTTCTGTGAGTGCTGTGAATTAACAGTTAGGAAATGTATTTTTAAAAGTATGAAATTTTCACATTGTTTGATCATTCTTGCTTAAATTGTTTGGACATATACTAATCTTTATTTATTTTTACTCCTCTTTGATGCATAAAATCTGGTGGAGTCCAATTGGACTCCCAACACTCCCTCCTTCGCATTTCTTCAGTTGGGCCAAGCCCAACACTATCTAGACTAGTTTAATCAAAGCCCAAAAGGGCTGAGTTTGTGAGACCAAGATAGCAGCAGCGGCAGAAGGAAAATGGGCCAAGCCCAAAGAAATTCGCATCAGCAGGATAGTCCAAATGGACTGAATAAATAAAAATGGGCCAAAGCCCACAATGTTTAGCAGCAGCAGCAGCCCAAAGGGCTGAAAGTCAAAGAAATGGACTAAGTCCAAAGTGAAAATGGCGGTGGGCCTAAAGAGGGACCACACACTAGAATTAGGACATGATTAGTTTAATAGTCCTTAACTTCTTATGTTATATGTCTTTAATTGTTAATTAGTATTAATTTTATAATTTGGACTGACCTTGTAAGCTTAGTCGAATTATTCCCAAACGAAGTTAATATTTCTGTTCCAATGTTTTTAATATTAATCACTGTTTCTTTCAACTGTTCGTGAAAATGTTTTCATTAAATATTGACGCCTTTCCGTTATGTGCAATAAAAACAAACTCTTTCATATATTGTCTCTTTTAAAAAAATCAACTCTTTCTAAAATAATGAGATTTTGTTGATAAACAAACCAATCTCATTTTCAAAAGTTAGTCAACAAGTTAGTTTTTCAAACAAGCCCGGGCAACTGCGAGTTAGCAGATACTCTTGGTGCCTTAACACCCTTCCAAGAGTATTAACCTGAACCCTTACCCTTAATCTCTTAACTTTTTAAACCTTTATCTATTTTGGGGTTTTAAAAGTTCTTCTAAGTTTTTTCTTGGTTTTTACTTTATAAAAACTAAGTGGCGACTCTTGCTTTAAATTGAAGACATTTTGGAAACTTTAATTAGATTTTCGAAATGATTTTCAATAAACAAGTCACATTTTTTTTCGTCCTTACCAAAAAAGGAACAAAACAATGACTTTTGGACCTTTGTACTCCTGATGTAGTTTGGCTCTTATACGCTTTGATACCAGGTTTTGGGTTGGTTTAGATTCCGCTTGTTTATATCTCTCTTGTATCTATTTTCTTCTCATTATACCTTTGCTTCTGCTTATGAATAGAATCTTCCGCTTAAACTGTTACAAGGTACCCCATTACTAACCATTCCTGGCTATGAGGATTGGTTCGCCTACTGGGCTTGTAGGTGACATCATGACCAAGAAATCGGGTCGTGACAGCTTGATATCAGAGCCTTAGGCTTACTGGTGTCATCTATATAGGAGTCAATGTCTAGTAGAGTCCTGTGAATCAGGGCGGAGACATTCGTGCTCAATTTTCGGGAGGCTATAGTGACATTTTAGGAAACTGGACTTTTTTTGTCTCTCTCTCATGCATAGTATCCTTGAAAGTTTCTAGAAATCTCACTTATTCTGGTTCACTCTTCTGCAGATGGTTCCTATGAGATCTTTAGCTTTTGGGAGAAGAGAGCCTCCTGCCACTATACCTCTGACACCAACTAGGGGTCGGGGTGGTCGCCGGGGTAGAGGTAGGGGTCGAGGGTATCCCAGAGCAGCAACACCTGCTAGAGCTGCTAGAATTGATATAAAGCCTGAGTATGACTACGAACCAGAGTTAGCTCTAGAGTAGCAGCAGGTGGGCCCAGGGATAGCCCAAGCACGACCAGCTCCAGTACCAGTTCCAGCATCAATTTTTATGCCAGCTTCAGCCCTAACTCAGTCTTCAGATATTTGGGGTTTGTTACTTCAGCTATTGGGTATAATTGGGGAGTGTCCTTCTAAGGCAGCCTAGACATCCGCTCAGGGGGCAGTCTTAGGTGTTCAGAGTTTAGGAGCGCAGCCGGCTACTGCGGCTCCTCGTGCTGAGGTTATTCCAGTTCCATCGGTTGCCCAACCTCTTGCTCCTCTCCCTACTATGATAGAGACGGAGTAGAAGGACTTGGGTAGGTTTCTGACATTGAAACCACCGAGATTCGCTGGTACATCGGGTCAGGACCCAAATGACTTTATCACTACCTGAGAGGAGATGCTGCACCATTTGGCCTTATTGGAGTCTCACGGGGTTGGCTATACTTCATATAAGTTGAAGGGTTTAGCAAAGTTATGGTGAAGGGCATAGGTTGCTTGCAGGCCTTCTACATCACCTCCCTTGACCTGGTCTGAGTTTTTTGAGGCCTTTATGGCCAAGTTCTTGCCACAGAGCGACTGAGAGCATCAGAGTGAAGAGTTCACAAGACTTTCTCAGGATACCATGACCGATTCAAAGTATGAGACTCAGTTCCATCAGCTTGCTCCGTTTGGAGCCATGATTATGCCTACTTAGGCTGATAGAGTTCGTAGATTTGTTTGAAGTCTACAAAGAGAGTTCTGAGAGCTTTCAGAGGTACTGATTTCTAGCGGTCGGTCATCGGCCATTGCAGACTATGACCACACAGTTGAGGATTCGCGTCGTCATGAGACTAGGGCCAGAGATAAGAGGCCTCGACATCAGGGTGGTTACAGTGGTTCTAGGCATAATTGTAGAGGTTCAGGCCAGTGGGGCTGAGGTTATCAGCCACAGTAGCATCAGGGTTAGTCTAGTCGATCGGTACAGGCGTCACTTCAGTCTTTTAGGTTCTCAGTTTGAGCAGGGTCAGGGCAGTCAGCAAGGTCACAATGGTCAGCCATCAGAGGTACAAATTATAGGGCATCAGGTTGTGGTGTCCATTTGGGTTCTGCTGGTTCATCCCTACCGAGTAGGTCATTAGGGGATTGCTATACTTGTGGTGTGGTTGGTCACTTTGCTAAAGATTGCCCCCAATAGGGTACAGTTCAGCCAGCTGAGCCGCTGCAAGCAGTTCAGCCTCCGGCTAGAGGGGGTGGTGGTCAGGCTAGCGGTGGTGACCCATGTGGAAGAGCAATTGGTAGGGATGGCAGTTGGCAAGGTGGAGGTCGTCGTCAGTTCTATGCGGTCCCTAGGAGACCGAAGGTAGAGGCCTCGGATACCGTGATCACAGGTACAATATATGTATGCCGTCAGCTAGCTTATGCCTTGTTTGATCCTGAATCCACTTGTTCATATGTATCTCCCTACTTTCTGCCTTGTTTTGGGTTGGCTAGTGAGCCATTGCCTGTGTGTATTTCTATTTCGACCCTAGTAGAAGATTCTTTAGTAGTGAATCGGATTGTGAGATCCTGTGTGATATCTGTTTGTGATTTGAATACTTGGGCTGACCTGATAGTACTTGATATGTTGGATTTTGATGTGATACTAGGCATGGACTGGTTTTCTCCTCACCGTGCGGTTTTGGATTGCTCTGCCAAGACCATTACCATAACTATGCCCGATGTATCCCTAGTTGTATGGTAGGGTTCTGTTAGCCATGCACCGTCTGGGATCATTTCTTGTCTTTGATCTAGGAAGAGGATATCCCATGGGTGTTTATTTTATCTAGCATATGTCCGAGATGCTAGTGCTGACTCTACGTCTCCTTAGTCTGTTCCTGTGGTTAGAGACTTCTTAGATGTGTTTCCTACCGACCTGCCAGGCCTTCTACCTGAGAGGGATATTGATTTTTCCATAGAGTTAGAGCCAGGCACCAGGCCCATTTCTATTCCTCCCTACCCTATGGCTCCTGCTGAGTTGAGATAGCTTAAGGAGAAACTCAAGGATTTGTTAGTTAAGGGGTTTATTAGACCGAGTGTGTCTCCTTGGGGTGCTCCTGTTCTCTTTGTGAAGAAGAAGGACGGGTCGATGCAAATGTGTATTGATTATCGGCAGTTCAATAAGGTGACAATGAAAAATAAGTATCTGATGCCAGGATTGATGACTTATTTGATCATATTCAGGGTTTTGCCGTGTTTTCTAAGATTGATTTGAGGTCCGGCTATCATCAGTTGAAGATTATGGCGGAGGACATCCCTATGACATTATTCAAGACACATTACGGCCACTATGAGTTCCTGGTTATGTATTTTGGGTTGATTAATGCCACTGCAGCCTTCATGGACTTGATGCATAGGGTGCTTAGCCCGTACCTGGATCTGTTCATGATAGTCTTCATTGATGACATTCTGGTATATTCCCAGAGTAGAGACGAGCATGAGCAGCACTTGAGGATTGTACTTCAGACTTTGAGAGATCATTGGCTTTATGCCAAGTTCTCAGAGTGTGATTTTTGGCTGGAGTAAGTTACATTCCTAGGACACGTGGTGTCTAAGGATGGGATTGGGGTTGATCCGGGTAAGATTTAAATGGTTCATGATTGGCCTAGACCTATTACTCCTACCGAGGTTCGCAACTTTATTGGGTTAGCCGGGTATTACAAACAGTTCATCGATGTATTTTCTTCCATTGCAGCACTTTTGACTATGCTGACTAGGAAGGATGTTCCATTTCAGTGGTCTTATTAGTGCGAGGATAGCTTCCAGATGCTTAAGGCCTTATTGACTTCATCTCCAGTTTTGACTTTGCCAGTTGAGGGTCAGAGTTTCTCTGTGTAATGAGATGTTTCAGGGGTCGGTCTTGGTTGTGTATTGATGTAGCTGGGTCGAGTGATACCATATCTGCCGAGGCAGCTGAAGGTTCATGAGCGCAACTACCCCACTCACGACATAGAGTTGGCGATGGTAGTCTTCGCGCTTAAGATCTGGAGGCACTATCTATATGAAGTTTATTATGAGATATTCACCGACCATCATAGTCTTCAATACATTACAAGTCAGCGTGAGTTGAACTCAAGACAGAGGAGATGGATTGAGTTGCTGAAGGACTATGATTTCATTATTTTATACCATCCGGGCAAGGCAAACGTGGTAGCGGATGCCAGTCGGAAGGCGGTGAGTATGGGTATCCTAGATTCACTTTTAGATTCTGAGCAACCGTTGGCCTTGGACATCCAGTCCTTTGCTAACCTTTTTGTTAGGCTTGACTTATCATATCCCAGCAGAGTTCTTGCCAGTGTTGAGGTTTGTTTCACTCTAGTTGATCAGATTCAGAGCCAACAGTTCGAGGATCAGAGTTTGTGTGACCTTCGTGATCAGGTGGTTCGGGGTGAGGCCAGCTAGGCTACCTTGGGTTTTGATGGGATTTTGAGGTTTGATGGTCGACTTTGTGTTCTGAGGGTTGGTGACTTGATTTAGTTGATACTTTTCGAGGCCCATTGTTCCAGATATTCCATCCATCCAAGCGCCATGAAGATGTATAGAGATTTGAGACAGCTTTATTAGTTAAGTGGTATAAAGCGGTATGTGGCAGAGTTTGTATCTCGGTGCTTGAACTTTCAGCAGGTTAAGTTTGAGCACATGAGATTGGGTGGTTTGATGCAACGACTTCCTATTCCTGAGTGGAAGTGGGAAGGTATTACTATGGACTTTGCTGTTTGTTTGCGTCATACTACTCGGGGGTTTGACTCCATTTGGGTGATCATTGATAGGCTGACTAAATCGGCACATTTCTTGCCGGTTCAAGACTTCCTACGGGGCAGAGAGGTTAGCTCGGATCTATATTCGTGAGATTATACGGTTGCACGGGGTCCCAGCTTCTATCATTTTAGATTGCCACACTCAGTTCAGATCTTAGTTCTGGAGAGCTATACAGAGGGATTTGGGTACGGAGGTTCATCTTAATATTGCTTTTCACCCTCAGATAGATGGACAGTCCGAGAGGACTATTCAGGTCCTGGAGGACATGCTTCGGGCTTGTGTTCTTGACTTTTGAGATTCATGGGATCAGTTTGTGCCATTGGCTGAGTTTGCGTAAAATAATAGTTTTCATTCGAGCATTAGCATGGAACCTTTCGAGGCTTTATATGGTAGGCATTGCAGATTGCCCATTAGTTGGTTTGATGGGTTAGAGTCCAGACCGCAGGACACAGATTTACTTAGAGATTCCTTGGACCAAGTCCATTTGATCCAGGACAGACTTAGAGCAGTCCAGAGTAGGCAGAAGAGCTACACTGATCGTAGACTTCGTGTCTTGGAGTTTAGTGTTAGTGATCTAGTTTTCCTCCGAGTATCGCCCATTAAGGGCATGATGAGATTTGATCAGCGGGGGAAGCTTAGCCCCAGGTTTATTGGGCCGTTTGAGATTTTACAGAGGGTTGGTAGTATTGCCTACATATTAGCCTTGCCTCCGATGTTTTCAGCTATTCACCTAGTTTTCCATATTTTGATGTTACGCGGTATGTTCCTGATGAGTCTCATGTATTGCATTGGGATTCGGTTCAGTTGGATGAGAGTTTATCATTTATTGAGGAGCCGATAGCTATTTTTGCTAAAGATATCAGGAGGTTGAGATCTAGGGAGATTCCGGTGGTGAAAGTGCAGTGGAGGCATCGTCCGATAAAGAAGGCTACATGGGAGACCGAGAGTGAGTTGCGTGCTCTGTATCCGTAGTTGTTCGATGCTTCAGGTACTCCCTTCTTCTTGACTTTCGAGGACAAAAATCTTTTTAGTAGTGGATGTTGTGATGACCCTTCCGGTCATCTTTGCATATTCGTATTTATTGCACTGTTAGAGCCTTCCTGTAGAGGCCCCAAGTCATTCATGTCTTTTTGGGACCGGTAGTTCGGTGCCCTGGTCGTTCGTTTGGTCATTTTAGTCGTTCGCCTATTTTAGACCTTTAAACTTAGAATATCATTGACTTTAGTCAACATTCTTATCTAACGTGCTCGAAATTGAATTCTCACAGTTCTGTTAGCTCCGGAACGATGAGTTTGCTCTAGTTGGACCTTTAGTTGAGGCCTGAGAACGTCTGGTGTGGGGTTTTTGTTGTTTTCTCAGTTTTCAGGCCATTTAGAGCTAAAAGTGTATCTTTGGGTGACTTTCGATGATCGGAGTGTCGGATTCAAAATCCGATGATTCTATCAGATCGAGAATGTTGAGTTTGGGCTAGGAAGATGGTTGGTTCGGGTTCTGGGTGAGTCGAACTCATTTTGAGCCTTTGAGTTCCTTTTCGTTAGTGTTGACTTGGTTCAATATTTCTCTGAAACGACCTCGTATGGAGTTTCGTTGATTCCATTGAGTCCGAAACATCGTTTCCATTCTATTAGCACTATTGGTTTTTGAATATCAATTTTCGATTGTGCCCGGATGCCCCGTCGAGTTTTCTAAAAAGTGCAGAGTCCGCAGCTATTTATTGCTGTTATTTCGTTTTTTCCAGCCTTTCTCCTCACTTTTCTCACTAAAACTCAAAATTCTCTACACCATTTTGCTCCAATTCAGTTCTAAACCTTGTGGAATTATTTGTTTGTCGATTATCCGTAGTTCTTCGCCTCTTTGAAAGTCATCTTCCCCAACTTGCCTTCTTCTGTTTTTCTCTTAATTCCTCCATTGATACTCATCCAAATCTTGGATTTTGTTATAGTTTCTGTCCCCTAAGCTTGTGCATGTTCGTGGGTGTGATGTTTTATCCATCTTGGGCTGATTTTCCATCATTTTGGTAAGTAATTCTTGCCCAATTTCCATTTTTAATTTAAAAATTTCCATTCTTTTATCCCCAACTTGGGCTGGCTGTTTTGTTGCCCTTCCCTCGTCCAATTGTACTCAAATTTGGAGCATGCCTTATTGGCATCGTTGGGGTCATCATGATTCTTTTCATTTTTGGTTTCAGGTTGTGGGCCCTGTGGGTCTGCTTTTGACTCGGATATTTATTCGGCTACAAATGTACCTGCCTGCTGGGCCCGATTGGCACCGGAGGAGGTACTCACAGAGGTTCTATTTCACCCCGAGGTTTTCATGCATCATATCATCTATTGTTTGAGATACCACCCTTGTTTGTTGTTTGTTGATTGTACGCTCTTGTAGTATGGGATGCCGGAGGGTTTGTTTTCACTTTATTGCATTCTTCGGTTGTATGGGAGGCCGAGGGACTGTAGGTAGACTCTTGTTACTTTATTATGATATTATTACTTGTTACGATTGAGTATGAGCATGATTACTCTGAGGTGGTGAGTTCCTGGATTGAGTTTTGTATGACTTGATTGGGTATTAATTCATGTATGTCGAGCATGTCTACCTTTATTATTCTCTATCTTTTTCCTTATACTTGAGGGTACTGGTATACCTCCCATTTCTAGAACTTATTTTTATATATACAGTTTTTGCAAGGATCCCAGGTTCGTTGTCCTTACTTTCACCTGTGCCTGTTGTGTGTATATATTCTATATGCTAGTCTTATATGTTGTTTCTTCTATCTTACCTCTAGGCTAGCTCCTGTGTGCTTATCATTGAATTCTGTGACTGTTTGTTCCTACTCTACCTGCTATTGCTCTTTTACTTTATAGGTGCCCAGTCGGCCTATGATACCTATTGGGTACCTTATGCTTCGCATTTGGTGCTCACCCTACCCTCTGCATCTTCTGGTGCAGATCCTAGCGTGGGCTATCACCATTAGTGCGTCAGAGACTCATGTGGGGTACAGTTTTTGGATCATCCAGGCTGAGGGTGAGCTCTTGGCGTTCAAAGCTTGACTTCAGTTATCCTTGGTCTATTTTGTACTCGTATAGTTTTGGAGACATTGTGTATATATGACTCTTGGACAATTGTACAGCTGATGTAGTTTGGCTCTTATACGCTTTGATACCATGTTTGGTTGGTTTAGATTTTGCTTGTTTATATCTCTCTTGTATCTATTTTCTTCTCATTATGCCCTTTCTTCTTCTTATGTATCGAATCTTCCGCTTAAACTTTTAGAAGGTAGCCCATTACTAACCGTTCTAGGCTACGGGGATTGGTTTGCCTACTGGGGAGTTATATGTGCCATCATGACCAAGAAATTGGGTCGTGACAAGAACACTCTTTGGGTATTGGTTCTATGAATTCTATGAGCCTGATTATCGATTATTTAACTTAGGAGAATGTTAGAAACCTCATTTAAGGATAGAATTGATGGGTTGAATACCCAAGGTCTGAAATGAAGGATAGTTGGCTAATTACTCTTATGTACTTGTTGTTTATAGACCTTGAACATTTTGAAGAGTTAAGGAAAGGTAAGGTTGTTGTGAGTTATCTTACAGGTGGTCTTCTTCATTTGAGGTAGGTTATGGTTTAATTGGAGTTGAGACTCATCTTATTACATATCATATGGTAGAACTGTGTAGTTTGTAATTGGTTTTCATAAACGGTTGAATTGTATTTGTTTTCCTGTTATGCGTAACTGAATAGACTAGATGAACGAGAAGTGATACGTGAGCTAAAATGGCTATGTGTAATTGTGCATTGGCACTATGTATATTCATGAGAAATAGGTCTGAGAGCCTCGTTTTATAGATACTGATATTGATACAGCTATTATGGATCGGATACCATGCTGGTATGGTACATAAACACCTAGAGTCCCCTATAGGTCATGGCTAGTTGTGCAGAAATAAGTTCCTTTAGCATATATGTACACTTTTTTTCTTATTATTGCATAGTTGTATGTTTTTTCATAGTAAGTTGATTGGATGAGCTGAATGAGACTTAAGTGACTAGGATTTCTATTTCTATAATGTTGCCTTGAGCCTCTTAATATTTCTATTTTTCATATACTTAATTTTATAAATTTATTTAGACCCTACTGCTTTCTTTTTTAGGTGCTAAGCTCACAACATCCCAGTTATTATTATCCTCCAAGGAATGTAATTCTGGTGCATAACTATAATTCTCTTAGCATTCTGAGCAGCTTATATAAAATTTCTAGCTTAATATGAACGTATAGAGTTCATACATGGGACTAGTATTTGGGTGGCAAATTGGCATATGATGATACTTCTGATGTTGAGTACAAAGAACTCCTTGAATATTTTCTATTGGTCAAATAATCGATAAACCAAATAGGTGGATTAACACTAGTGATTTTTTGTTAATTCGTATGATTTGTGTGAATAGTGTTAAAAAATTATCTGTTGTTGTCTCACAAATTTAGTAGGCACTCGTTCTTTCTCTTGTCCTATCACTTTAGTAGGAATTTGTTCTCTATTTTTGGTGTCCCCAGTTTCTAATTCTATATCTTTTATAACTACATCTTTTTCATTATTACTGCACTATCATGATCATTTATTAACACTTGGATTACACTAATGATAGATATTTTTTGTGAGTGGTACCGGTGGGTGCAAGTCTGCTTCCTTTCCTTGTATTCCTTTAAAATGAAATACATTTTCTCTAATTTGTGGAATCTCTACTAACTAGAAAGGTTCTAGACTTCAAATCATAAAGTCTATAATCTTCATGTGTCTATGCATAACGAATTAAGATAACTTTTTTCTCTTTCATCAAAATTATCATCCATAGGTTACCTTCTTAATTACAAACCAAATAACCTTAGATGATCAACTTTTACTGGTTTGTTGTAAAATATCTCATATGGAGTTTTTCCTTCCAAAACTACAATAGGGAAGTTGTTTATCAAGTATATTTTTGTTCTAATACAATCACCCTGAACCTGTAAGGAAATCAACTCTAAAGATTGGAGTTCTAGCCACTTTAAGAATGTGTGTATTTTTTTCACTACCTCATTATGCTAGGGTGTATACATATAATGTAATACCCCAAAAATTCTATGCTAATAACTAGATAAGAAATCTAAGTATAAAACTATCAAAGTGACATACAAGAACCATGGATGGGTTCTAAGTACTGTAGAATAGACTACGGGCCGTGGATGGCACCTGTGGAAGCTGACTTGCATTCTTGCAAAAAGGTTTGAGATCTACAGATGGGTTCCATGGACCATGGAATAGTCCATAAACCATGGACTTAAACCATGGAAATCAGACTCGTTGTCTGACATTCTGCCTGAGTTCCACGACCCCAGACCATGAGCCAAGATTTGGGTTTATGGGTCCCTGACTCTAAAATTTTTGGCAGTCTTTAATTTAATCCTTCAGGGATAATTTTGTCTTTTCCCACTATTTTAACTCCTAAGATAATTTATTTTAGGCCTAATTAGAGGGGTATTATTCACACTTAGTCAAATTTCCCCTCATTCTTATGATCAAAACACAAAAAGAAAGAAAAGAACTCTTTAGACAAGAAATTTGTCAGTTTTCAGTCTACAGCTCTTCTAAAAAAGTGTTTTCAGATCAGTTATGTTTTGACCAACATTTAGAACCTTAGCTTTAAATGAGCTACTAGTAAATATAGTTTTGGGAGTAGTACTTAGCACCGAGTTGGACTAGGGTCCCAGTTACACCCAAATTCCCAGAACTACATGCCATCGTAGGTTATTTAGCCCCTCAGTTGGGCATTAGATTAGTATTCATGCTAGTCATGCCTCTATACCCTGGCATGGTATATTGGGTCCTCTTGATGGGGCATATACATTGGACTCCAAGTTTATCTCAAGTGATTTATGTCGATTAACAGACTCTCTCACACAACTAGACTCAGTAGTTTTGTACTTGTCCCCTAGATCAGCTTTACTATTTTCATTATTTCTTTTCATAATATTCCTGTATTTATGATTTTATTCATATTATTTTGGGCCTGAGTACTACAGATTCAGTTACAATTTTTTAAAGCTTATCAGTATTTTAACAGATTTATATATATTTTAGTTTGCATATCATGCATGTTCAGTACATTAAAAGTACTGATCGCATACTCTTTGTGCTACATTCTATTATGATGCAAGTTCAGGAGCTCAATCTTAGCATCGCGACCAGTACGCTCTAGTTCTACTTCAGGGACTATTAGTGGGGAGTCCTTTTCCTTTGAGAATGGATTTTATGACGCTTTCTTTAGTTTACATCAATTTTCAGTATTTTGAGTTAGTTGGGGGGATTGTCCTAGTAGCTCATCAGTAGTAGAGGCTTTCAGATATAGAGTTAGATTTCAACTTATTTTAGACTGAGTTATCTTTAAAACATATAGTATTTCAGAACTTTTAGCAACTTATTAAAGTTATAAATTTTATCAGTTTAGCTACCCCTTAGTCTTTATTATTAAGAACTATTTTAGTATATGTCATACCATGGGTTAGCTTAGGATCACTTATGACTCTAAGAACCATGTTAAATCTAGGGTGTAGGCTCGGGGCGTAACAAACTTGGTATTCGAGCATCAAGTTTAAGGTGTCCTAGGGTGTCTGAGAGTTGCATTAAGTAGAGTCTCTTTCATGGGTGTGAAGTACTCTATACTTATGAGGGGAAGGATACGAGATGTTTTAGGAAAACTCCAATTCTTTGATGTGGAGTATCACGCGATAGAGTTTAACACTATTTACCTCTCTAATTTGTGCTTTACACGTTTCAGATCATGCCTTCACAAAGGAACAATGCTCGCAGTGCTAACCCTCTTGCTCAAGACCATGAAGTTATAAATGCTGAGTTTCATAATGCCATTCAAATATTGGCTCAGGCGATGACCAACCAGGTGAATCAATAGGCACCTATTCATGCTAAACCAAATGGTGGGTCAGTTGTTGCCAAAGTTAGGGATTTTGTCTGGATAAACTTGCCAGAGTTCTTGGGGTCAAAGGTTGATGAAGATCTACATATCTTTATTGATGAGGTCAAGAAGATTCTGTCACGCCCTGAGGCTACCCCCTATACGTAACATGGGACCTGGGACCACAAGTGCCCCAAGTTAACCCTTGGTCATAGCATGCTCAGATAAATATAAAGAAATATAGCGAAAGCATACTAAATGAAGATAGGAAACTATAACTAAATAGGGACAAGGTCAAAGAAATACCAAATCCAAAACACAGAGTACAAGTCTAGCTATGTCTGAAGCCTCTAAACTATCATTAAGAGTTGATGGGATAAGACCCCAACTAACTCAGAAATCCAAAGAAAGAACATGAAATAACTAACATAGATATGGTCCTCTGATAATGAGGACTCACCAATAGAATCCAGATGACAGGTGATGACTAGCCACGAGCCTGAGGAATAGAGCTTGAATCTGCATCATAATAGGATGCAGCGGGAAATATGCGTCAGTACTATAGGATGTACTGAATATGTGAGATACACATAAGTGAGGTAAGAACATTCTTGAAACATAATTAAAACTGAGTTCACGTATAAAAATTAAAAAAAAGGATATCATAAATAAATACCATAGGCTGAGCTCAAGCATGAAATAAAATAGCTTAATACTTAAAATCTTCATACGGGAGTTTCTTATAACCTACAATAGACCATGTGAGATACATACCTTCATAAGGTGACACTGTCAACTAGAAAGGACCCTTATTTATGAGGAGACACTCTCAACTAACAAGGACCCTCTTAACCTACACTGGTAATATAGTTTTGGACTTGGGTTATCTAGAACCCTCATCGCTCGGTGCTAAATAATAGTCCCAAAATATACATATAACTCATATAATACTTGGGACATATCTAATACCAAAACTTTTTGAAAATCATAAGGACATATTAAATATCATGAAAATTCAAATCATAAGTCTTAAAGCTTAGCATAGCCATAATTCAAAAAATACTTTCCTTTATAAATCATGATTTGTAGAATTAGGCATGCAATTTCTTAATACATAAGGTCATGCTATCTTAACATGTGAATCTTCACTTGAAAACATACAAATTGAAAGATTCATGCTAGATATCATCTTTAATGAATGGGCTTTTGAAATTAATTAACGAACCTTTAATAAATCATAGAAAAGCAATGAGAAACCATGAATTGATGCTTAAAAACTGAACCCATAACTTTTTTCCAATTTGGGCAAGAACCCTAATTTACAAATTCATAAATCAAAGTAAAACATGAGGATTTTGGGTAAAAGGGTGAAAGAAATCCCTTATTGAATACCTACATACCTTACTGAAGCTTGATTGATCTAAGATGAAAAGAAATGGAGGCTTGAACTTGGAGCTTGAGACTTGGAGCTTGAAGGAGTTCTTTTCATCTTTTGGTAGATGAATGAGGAATAATGAAAGACTTAGGCTAATAAGAGTAGAAACCCTACTAAAAATGGCCAAAATGACCTTAGTTAAGAGTTAAAAGGATAGGTAATTACAAAAGTATCCCAGGGATTTAATTAGAAAAAGCTGTTAAAAATCTCGGCTTCAGGGACCATGAGTCAGTCTACAGACCGTAAAAAAGGATGACAGACTGTTATCTAGTCTGTGGTTTCAGGAACCAATTCTAGGGATCTACTGGATTTCCATACCATGAGTCACTCTACAGTCTGTGATCCAGAATGATGGACCGTCCTGTTGACTCGTTGTTTTGACTTAAAGGAATGAGGATCCTCTGATCCTCAGGAACTATAGATGGAAAGATAACTTGTGGTTCAAGATGAAGGGTCGTCAACCAACTCGTGATAACCTGAACCCTTCATGGGGTCCTCTGGTCTTCAGGATCATGAGTCACCATATGGATCATGGTCAAGGACTATGATTCGTGACCTGGTCCATAATCCATGGGAACTTTACGAATTTCTAAAATTTCAAGTTTAAAAGATGAATCGAATACTGAGGTGTTACAATATCTCTCCCTTGGGATCATTCATCCTCGAATAAAGACTAGAAAAGGAAAACTAGAGAGAAAATAGCCAAACAAAGCAAGAAAACAGGAAAACTGAAGAACAAGCACGAAAATTGACTTTTACAACAACACATACTTGAATTAACTTCGGAAAACATGAATGCATGCTAGGATCATTAGAGGAACTAATGGACTAGAATCGAAGAAGCATACTAAGGAAGAAACTAATACCTCAAGCTTAAACTGAATCGGAAGGAAAGAGATAAGGGTACTTGGCTTTCATGACTGCTTCTGCTTCCCAAGTAGCTCCCTCAACTAGCTGATTCCTCCAAGTACCTTCATCGATGCGACTTCTTTGTTCCTCAACCTATGAATCTGATGATCAAAAATCTTCACGGGAATTTCCTCATAAGTAAGTTTATCCTTCACACTCACATCCTCAAAAGGAACAATCAAGGTAGGATCACCAACACACTTCTTCAACAAGGAAACATGGAAAACCGGATGAACCACTTCTAAATCTATTGGTAACTCCAACTCATAAGCAACACTATCAGCTCTCCTTAGAATCCAATAAGGACCTACATAGCGGGGACTAAGTTCACCCTTCTTACCAAACCTCATCACACCCTTCATAGGTGACACCTACAGAAATACCCAATCATCAACTCAAACTCCAACTCCCATCTACTCACATTTGCATATGATTTTGGTCGACTCAGAGAGGTCGTCAACCTCTCCCCGATGATCTGAACCTTCTCCATAGTCTCATGAACTGGATCTGGACCAATCAAAGCTGCCTCACCTACCTCAAAAAAACCAATAGGAGATCTATACCTCCGCCCATAAAGTGCCTTATAAGGAGCCATCTGGATTCTAGAATAAAAGTTATTATTGTAGGCAAACTTTATAAAAAGTAAGTGATCATCCCAATTATCTTTGAAATCAATCATACAAGCTCTCAACATATCCTCCAAAGTCTGAATAGTATGCTCTGCCTGGCCATCCGTCTGTGGGTGAAAAGTTGTGCTAAGCTTTACCTGAGTACCAAGACCTTTCTGAAATGATTTCCAAAACTGGGATGTAAACTGAGTACCCCTATCTGAAATGATAGATAATGGAGTACTATGTAATCTGACTATCTCCCGAATGTAGAGTCTGCATAATCATCTGCTGAATTTATAGTCTTAACAACCAAAAAGTGGGATGACTTAGTAATCCTGTCAACAAATTTCCAAATAGAATAATGTTTCCAACGAGTATGAGGTAAATCAGTAATGAAGTCCATATTGATGGCTTCCCACTCCAAGTAGGAAGATCAATATCCTGAGTCATTCTACCCGATCGCTGATGCTCCACCTTCACTTGTTGACAGTTGGGACACTTAGCTACAAAACTTGCTATGTCCCTCTTCATGCCATTCAACTAATAGACTTCCAGTGGGTCACGATACATCTTGGTGGAACCGGGGTAAATAGAATACCTTGAGCTATGAGACTCTGTCAAAATTCTCTATCTCAAACCATCTATGTCAGGAACACACAATTGACCCTGATATCGAAGCAAACCATCTCCCCCTTGGGAGAAAACCTCTACCCTCTGCTGATAGACTGCACCCTTCAGCTGGTGAAAAATAGGATCACTGTCTTGTTATCCTTCAATTCAGCTACCAAGGAAGATTCAAAAAAATTCTGAACAATAACACCACCTTCTGTCAAATCCATAAGGCAAACTCCTAATCAATAAAGTCGATGAACATCTTTGGCCAATTACTCCTTTTAATCCTCAACCGAAGACACACTACCCATAGACAACCTACTTAGTGCATCTTCATCGACATTGGCCTTACCTGGATGGTAAAGCACACTAATATCATAATCCTTAAGAAGCTCAAGCCATCTCCTTTGATGAAGATTCAATTTTTTTTGAGTGAAACACACACTGAAGACTCTTATGATCGGTGAATACATCCACGTGAACAACATACAAGTAGTGTCTCCAAATTTTCAAGGTAAAAACCACGACCATTAACTCAATATCATGAGTAGAGTAGTTCTTCTCATAAATCTTAAGTTGTCTTAAGGCATAAGCAATAACCTTACCATGCTGCATCAACACACAACCTAAACCAATCCTAGAAGTATCAAAATACATAACAAAGTCATCTAGGCCCTCGGGTAGAGCCAACACAAGATCTATGGTCAATCTAGTCTTCAATTCCTGAAAGTTCTTCTCACATAGATCAGACCACTGAAATTTAACCTTCTTCTGAGTCAACTGAGTCAATGGGGAAGTAATAGAAGAAAACCCTTTTATAAATCTCCTGTAGTAACTAGCCAAACCCAAAAAGCTCATAATATCGAATGGGGAAGTGGGTCTAGGCAAGTTCTTTACTGCCTCAATCTTTTGGGAATCAACTCGAATACCATCTCTAGTCACAATATGACCCATAAAATCAACAGATTGAATCCAAAGCTCACACTTGCTAAACTTAGCAAATAATTGTCGATCCTTGAGAGTTTACAACACAACTTTCAAATGGACGCATGCTTCTCCTTACTACAAGAATAGATAAGAATATCATCAATAAAAACAATTACAAACATATCCAAATACTATTTGAATACACGATTCATCAAATCTTTAAAAGATGAGGGAGCATTCATTATACCAAAAGGCATAACCACAAATTCATAATGACCATACTGAGTTCTGAAGGCTGTCTTTGGAATGTAACACTCTCTAACATGAAGCTGATGACCCCATACGGATGGCCAGGAAGAGCGTACTATTTATACTTTGGAGGATATGTTGAGAGCATGTGTGATTGATTTCAAACGTAATTGGGATGATTACTTACTTGTTATCAAGTTTGATTACAACAACAGCTTTCGCTCTAGTATCCAGATGGCTCCTTATGAGGCACTTTATGGTCGGAGATGTAGATCTCTTATTGGTTGGTTTGAGGTAGATAAGGCAGCCTTGATTGGCCTAGATTCGGTACATGAGACTATGGAGAAGGTTCAGCTTATTAGGGAGAGGTTGAAGACTGCTCAGAGTCGACATAAATCATATGCAGATATGAGGAAAAGAGAATTGGAATTTGAGGTTGATGATTGGGTTTTTCTAAAGGTGTCACCCATGAAGGGTGTGATGAGATTTGTCAAGAAAGGGAAGCTTAGTCCCTATTTTGTAGGTCCTTATCGGATTCTGAGGAGAGTTGGTAGCGTTGCTTATTAGTTGGATTTGCCAACAGAGTTAGAAGCGGTTCATCCAATTTTCCATGTTTTCTTGTTGAAGAAGTGTGTTGGTGACCCAACCTTGATTGTTTCTTTGGAGGACGTGGGTGTGAAGGATAGTCTCACCTATGAGGAGGTTCCCGTAGAGATCCTTGATCATCAGATTCGGAGGTCAAGAAACAAAGAAGTCACTTAGGTAAAAGTCCTTTGAAGAAATCAGTTAGTTGAGGGAGCCACTTGGGAGGCAGAATCATCCATGAAAGCCAAGCACCCTCATCTCTTACCTTCCGATTCTGTTTCAACTTGAGGTAATAGTTTCCTCCTTAGTATGTTCCTCTGATTCTATTCCATCAGTTTTCCTCATGATCCTAACATTTATTCATGTTTCCGAAGTTGATTCAGTCATGTTTTAAGTTACAAGCTCAGTTATCATATTTGTTCTTCAGATTTTATGTATTGTTGATTGGTTCGGCTGCTTTCTCTTCAGTTTTCCCTTGTTTAGTCTTCATTTGAGGATGAATGATTCCAAAGGGGAGATATTGTAACACCCTAAAATTCGATCCAGTTTTTAAACTTAAGAAATCTGTGAATTTTGAACTTTTCAGAAATTACGGGTCCAAATCACGGACCATGGTTTGAACCATGAGTTGTGAAGTGAACCCATGGTTCCAGTCTGCTGGTTCAGACTCTGGTCTGTGAACCACGAGTCTGTCCTATCAACTCATGGAACTTGATTTAAAGGATTTCATATTTCCCAGAAATTACGACTCAGGTGTAAGGGTTTGTCCTATCAACTCATGGAACTTGATTAAAAGGATTTCATATTTCCCAGAAATTATGAATCAGGTGTAAGGGTTGTCGTTCAGTTGATGAGTCATCCTGTTGACTTGTGGTTTACCTTCTGCAGATTTTTCCTTTGGCCAGAAAGAACGGATGGAAACCACAAGCCGTGGTTTGGTCTATGACCCTTGGAATCCATCTGTGGTCCATGAAAGTCAACTTTTTCCAGCTTTTTCGTAATTATGTCTCAGGGGTATTTTAGTTATTACCCACCCTTTTACCCTCTAAGTGAGGTCCTTTTGGCCATTTTTGCATGATTTCTAAACCTATTATCCTAAGTACCTTCTCATTACCTCATCCCCCTACCAATTGGGAAAAGAACTCCTTCAAGCTCTAAGTTTCAAGCTCCAAGTTCAACTCTCCTTTTCTTTTAAATTTCAAGTGGGTTAGCTTCAATCATGGTATATGGGCATTCAGTAATTGGTTCCTTTCACCCTTGTTCCTAAAAACCCCAATTCTCAGTTTGATTTATGAACTTGTGAAATTAGGGTTTTGATCTAAATTGGGGAAAATTTATAAAATCAACTTCTATGCTTAAATTCATGATTTCTTATTGCTTATTTATGATTTGATAATTATTCCTTTATTGGATTTAAAAGCCCAAGCATTAAAGTTGATTTCTAGCATGACTCAATTGAATTGCATATTTTCAAGTGAAATTGGACATGATTAGATATCATGACTTTATGAATTTATGAAATTGCATGCCTAATTCTTCAAGTAAGAATTTAGAAAGAAAATTATGATTTTAATTATGGCTATGCTTTAATTTAAGAACTTATGATATGAGAATTGCATGGTACCCGATGTGTCTTCATGCTTTTCAAAGGAGATTTGGTATTCAATTATACCTTCATGAATTTATGAGCTATATGCATGTTTTGGTAGTAGTATTTAGCACCGAGCAATGAGGGTTCGATTACCCAAGTCCAAAATTACATTGCCAGCGTAGGTTATGATTTGCCCTATGGGCTTATGAGAGTAGATCAACGTCTTGATAATGGTGTCCTGTGCTTGAGCGGGATTAGGGTAGCTTTGCCAACTAGGGTTATATAGTTGGGTATGGTGACTCGTTCCTTGGCAGGGTTCAAGTCAGCTTTGCTAACTAGGGTTATATAGTTAGATTCCATGTAACTCGCATGGTCTAGTGTCGGTTATAAGAAACTCACATATGAATGTTTTGACTCATTTAAGCTTTTGACATATATTGAAGTCTTGACTCATGTCTCATGTTTACTGATCAAACTATGATATTTACCTTTGATAACTTCTTTATGCATGAACTAAGTTTTTATTTATGATTTAAGTATGTTTTTAGTATATTCATACATATCTCATATATTCGGTACATCCTATAGTACTGACGCATATCTTACGCTGCATCCTTTGATGATGCAGATTCAGGCTCATTTCCTCACACTCCTGGATAGATACTATCGGCGTCCTAGCTTCCGGTGGTGAGACCTTATTACTCGAGGGCCAGTATTAGACCTATTCCTCTTATGTTGTTTTCTTCGTATTTCTCAACCTAGTTGGGGTCTTGTCCCATTAGCTATCATGATAGATTAGAGGCTTCATACATAGCTAGACTTGTATTTTATTGTATGGAGTTGATACTTCTTAGACTTGTTCTTATTAAAGTTATGATTTCCTATCTTAAACTAGTATGCTTCCGCTATGTTCTTGAATTTCTGAGTATGCTATGACCAAGGGTTAATCTGGAGCACTTGTGTTCTAGATCCCGTGTTACATCTAGGGGTATCCTCGGGGCATGACACCGCAACTCCACCTTGAGGGTGGATAGATATAGGAGCCTGCTGATTGTCCTGAGCAGCCATAGTCTGAGTTAGCATATAAATGGCATTCCTGAACTCTATTTGTGACCTTGGGGTCTAGAATCAGAGGGTCAACATTATGGGCGGCTCTGTGGGGCATAGCACAGCGAGGAGGCATAATCTGAAATGCATAAAGAATGAATTAGAGGAGTAATAGAGTTAAACTCTATCACACAATATTGATCAAGAAAGAAGTGCAGTTTTTCCTAAGACACCTCGTAGATTCCCTCTCATAAGTGTGGTGCGCTTCACACATATGAAATAGACTCTACTCGTTTTGACTTTCACACATCCTAGGAATCTTAAACCTGAGGCTCTGATACCAAGTTTGTCATGCCTCGAGGCTACCCCCTAGATATCACACAGGACCCGGGACCACAAAGACCCCAAGTTAACCCTTGGTCATAGCATACTCAGATAAATATAAAGAAACATAGCGGAAGCATACTAAATTAAGATAGGCAACCATAACTAAATAGGGACAAGGTCTAAGAAATACCAAATCCAAAACACGGAGTACAAGTCTAGTTATGTCTAAAGCCTCTAAACTGTCATAAAGAGTTGATGGGACAAGACCCCAACTAACTCATAAATCCAAAGAAAGAACATAAAAATTACTATCATAGCTATGGTGCTCAATTGATGAGGATCACCAACAAAATCTGGATGACTCGCGATGACTAGCCACGAGCATGAGGAATAGAGCCTGAATCTGCATCATAATAGGATGCATCACGAACTATGTGTCAGTACTATAAGATGTATTGAATATGTGAGATATGCATAAGTGAGGTAAAAATATTCTTGAAACATAATTAAAATTGAGTTCATGATTAAAAAAAGGATATCATAAATAAATACCATAGGCTGAGCTCAAGCATGAAATAGAATAGCTTAATACTTAAAATCTTCATACGGTAGTTTCTTATAACCGATAATAGACCATGTGAGATACATGGAATCCAACTATATCACTCTAGTTGGCAAAGCTACCTTGAACCTTACCAAGGCATGGGGTACTATATATATCGTAATGGGGAACCACTTTCATAAGGGGACACTCTCAACTAACGAGGACCCTCTTAACCTATGCTAGCAATGTAATTTTAGACTTGGGTTATCTAGAACCCTCATCGCTCTGTGCTAAATACTACTCGCAAAACATACATATAGCTCGTATAATTCATGGGACATATCTAATGCCAAAACTATTTGAAAATCATAAGGACATATTTAATGTCATAAAAATTAAAATCATAAGTCTTAAAGCTTAGCTTAGCCATAATTCAAAACATATTTTCCTTTCTAAATCATGAATTGAAGAATTAGGCATGCAATTTCTTAATACATAAGGTCATGTTATCTAAACATTCCAATTTTCACTTGAAAACATTCAAATTGAAGGAATCATTCTAGAAATCATCTTTAATGTATGGGCTTTTGAAATTAATTAAGGAACCTCTAATAAATCATAGATAAGCAATGAGAAATCATGAATTGATGCTTAAAAACTGAACCCATAAGTTTTTCCCAATTTGGGTAAGAACCCTAATTTCACAAATTTATAAATCAAAGTAAAACTTGAGAATTTTAGGCTTAAGGATGAAAGGAATCCCTTATTGAATACCCACATACCTTATTGAAGATTTCTTGATCTAAGATGAAAAGAAATGGAGGCTTGAACTTGGAGTTTGAGACTTAGAACATGAAGGAGTTCTTTTCCTCTTTTGGTAGATGAATGAAGAATAATGAAAGACTTAAGAGTTTAAAGGGTAGGTAATTACAAAATACCCCAGGGATTTAATTAGAAAAAGCTATTAAAAATCTCGGCTTCAGGGACCACGAGTTAGTCCATGGACGTCAAAGAGGATGACGGACCTTCATCTGGTCCATGGTTTTAGGAACTGATTGTAGGGGTCTACTAGAGTTCCATACCATTAGTAATTCTATGTTCCGTGATCTAGAATGACGGACCATCCTCTTGACTCATAATTTTAACTTAAAGGAATGAGGATCCTCTGATCCTCAGGAACTACGGATGGAAAAATGACATGTAGTTCAAGATGACGGGTTGCCAACCAACTCGTCATACCTAAGACTCTTCATGGGGGTCCTTTGGTCTTCAGGATGACGAGTCATAGAACGGATCATGGTCAAGGACTATGATCTGTGACCTGGTTTGTGATCCCTGGAAACTTTATGAATTTCCAAAATTTCAAGTTTAAAAGCTGAATCAAATACCGAGGTGTTATAATTCTCGAGGTGATGCAGGTGACTTCTACTACTAGCATTGAGCTTGCTTCATACCAACTCAAAGATATGGTACACTCAGTGGAAAGATGGTAGGGGAAGGAATACAACTCCTATCACTTGGATAGGTTTTTCCCAAGTAAGCTGAGGGAGACTAAGGCAGAGAAGTTTATTAATTTGAAACATGGATCAATGTCGGTCCAAGAATATGGGTTAATGTTCACTCAACTCTACAGGTATGCTCAAGAAATGGTGGGCGAGCCAAGGGCCAGGATGAGAAAGTTAGTTTCTGGTGTCTCTACTTTGGTGAAGAAAGAATGCAAGATGGCTATGTTGATCGGAGATATGGATATCTCAAGGTTTATGACTTACGCTCAACAGTTCAAAGAGGAGAAATCAAAAGAGAGGGCAAGGAAGAATAAGAGGTCTAGAACAGACGATTTAGGGTTTAGTCATCAAAGGTCCAGAGGTGGGCACCGGTCTTTATTTCAGAGGAGGTCATCAGGACCAGCACCATCAACAACTATTTCTCCCTCCCCGACACCAAGACCAAGGCATGATTCGGCAAGTAGGGCATCAGGCTCTCATTCGCAGGGAAGTGTTGCTAAAGGGACTTTTTACCCTATTTGCAATAAGTGTGGTAAAAATCACCTTGGCGAGTGTCTCTATGGCACATGAGGGTGTTTTCGATGCAGTCAGATTTGTTATCGAATTAAAGACTTCCCCTCTGCCAAGTAGAACAATGGAGGTGGCAGAGCTCAGTCTACTCCTACAGCAGCTCCAGCAGGCCGTACAGCTCAACAAGGTGCCACTTGTGGTACTGACGGTGGCTGATGATGCTCAAAAGCACTCTTCTGAAGGAGGTGGTAGTGATCATCAAGAAAAATAATAAGTAACCCAATGGATTTCAAGGTAGAATCCATAGAGAACAATGTAAAGGCAACTGATAAATTAGGAATTAAAGCAGCTTACTAAAGTTCAAATAGCAACAAGAATTAAAATGATTGGGGTTTTGTTTAAAATCGAGATTCGCAAGATAAAGGATCAGTTGACCACACCAACGACCATCACGATATAAGGATAGCAAGGGAGACTTGCTTTGGAATCTCAATTATCTTCCAACTCTCAATAATTGGTAAATATTTCTCAAATAGTTCTTACAAATCTAGCTAAGTGTTAATAAGGATATACAAATTATGGAAACACTAGGATTTAACTATTTTTAGCATAAATCCGTAAAATGAGGTTTACAGCCTCAAGTTAATGCTAATTAACATTTTTCCAACTTTGATTCACTCATTCAAGCAAAATCAAAGTTAAAGAGGCAAGCCCAAGGGTTGATCACTGATAACGAGAATCAAACAAACAAAGGAATGAAGAAAGAAAGATATGTGGATTAATGACTAGAAATTGAAATTATTGGCAACAGGGGGCTAAAACCCTCACCTCTCAATTGATTCCACTAACTAGAAATTAAACCAACTTAATTAACTAAGGAAACTAAGGAATTCCACAAATGGGAGACCTTTGATTAATTCAGCAAGAGAAATCTTCCAACAATTAAGAGAGTTAACCTAATTACTCATTAATTCCTTAAGGGAATTTCACTAAGTACTATAATATCTAGAAACTACAAATTTAGAGTATCAATCTTCAATGTCAAAACCAAGCTTCAAAATGAAGAAAAACTACTACTTATACTTGGAAATAAAGAAGACATTAGTCATTACAATTTTTCCCTTAATGAACTAAGGGCCTTGTTTGGTCGCCTTCATTTGGAAATTCATGAATTCCTTACTCCACTTCACTCCAATGGACCACCCACACATTGCATACTTTCCTTTGGTGTTCCTCAAGCATCTCCAAAGCTTCCTTCTTGATGAACATCGATTGTAGGTCTTGCAGATCTTTATCTTGACTTCGTATGAATGGTCTTGAAGGATAAGTGTCATCCAAGCTAGTATCATCCTCCCCTTCAGGATTTGTCCTTGAATCCAAAGGTTCCCCTATAACACAAGGAGAAAGATCACTAACATTTAAAATATTATGAACATGATTGTAACATCCCGTATTCCGCATATACTAGTCCTATTCATATATCACTTGATATAGCCTTGTCATATAGGTGAGGGACCGAGTTTATTATATGAGCAGTGATAGTTTAATGTGTATTGAGAGGTGCTGTAATGCCCCATTCAGTTCAGCACGTAAACGGCCAAGTTAACCTCGACAAAAGTATTTAAACTCGAGATGGTAAGGTTGTATTTGAGTAAATATTTAGGGTGAAGTGTTAAGTTAAAGCAAAAGGGATTAGAAATTAGAAAATAGAATAAAATAAGAGAGCTGCTTGCTTGACTTAACTAAACTAGTAAGTGACAAGTAGGTGCATCACCTACTTTGACTTATTGACCAGCCTAAAGAACTAGGTAGGTGCATCACCTACTAAGACTATTTTGACTAGCTTAGAGGGCCAAGTACACCCATCACCCACTTGAATAAATTCTGGACCAAAGAAGTGAAAGAAAGGGAATGAATTGGCAGCGAAGGCCCAATAAGGTTAAGTCCAACAAAGCCCATGTAAAATGGCCAAGTAGGTGTATCACCTTCTTGACATGTTGTGGCTCAAAATGAGCAAGGAAAGTCGGCCAAAGCAGCCCCCCTTTAAAGGGGTTAAGACCAGCTCATTTCACTCATTTTAACTTGAAAAAAAACAGATTTTAGAAGTTCTTTCTTTCTCTCTCTCTTAGCTTCACATAGCAGCCATAAAATACCATTAGGGTTCTTAAGTATTCTCCCTCTTTTCAAGCTAAGTTGAAGGGGAGTTCAAGCTCTTGAAGAAGTACAAGTTAGAAGGACAGATTTTCAGAATTTAAGGTAAAGTTACTGCCCATTTTTACCCCTTTTTATATGCAAGTTTGATGGAGAATTCTGTATGTGTTTGTGTCAAGAACCATGGGGTAGTGATTGGAATCCTTGAGTTAAAATACTTTCTTATTATGTTTAAGGATGTTTGGGATTGTTTTAGGAGCGGTTTTATGTGTATATATTTAGGACAGCTTGGTTGAACTTGTAAAAGGGTGTGTGAAATTGTATTGAAGTATGGAAGGAGGGTGTGGTAATACACCACTTAATTGGGTGTTATGTTAACTTGCTGCCTGCACACCTTTGTATGTTATTTGGTATATGTTGTGAAGTCGGAAGAGTTTCAAGGGACCTTATGAGAAGGTCGTACAGTATGTAGATATGTTTAGAAGAGAAGAGGTGAAAGGAACACTCTTGGTTTGATCAATTACGAGCTTACTGCCTAGTTACTGATTTAGTGGGATCAAGTAGCCCAAATTAGTTAACTAGCTACTAATACTAGTTTGCCACGTATTTCATTGTAGATAAATAATCTGAAAGAGGGAAGCTTAATTCGTTGTAATATCCGAGTTACACAACAAGGTATGTAAGGTTTCTCAGTTTCATATTCCTTGGCATGAACTCTTATATTTGTGTTGTTACCAACGAAGTGAGTTTCCTAGTAAAGGTACTTTCAACAGCAAGCTTTGTGAGTTATTCTCTAAAGCCAAATGAGGTTCATTGTATCATATAAGCTCCTAAACAGTACGTTGATGTTACGTTTGTTCCTTATATCATTGTTACTGCCTTAAGTGCATGTCCACATGTCTTCTACTACTGGTCCATAGTTTTGAGCTCAATAAAGGTTACAACCACCAAAGTAACAATCTCAAAGATTAAAGAAACTAAATGAAGTAATCTGTATATGTGTGGGTGGCAGCCCAGGGGTGAAAGCCTAGCATGGTTCGATCCCTATTTGTGTACTTATGGGTGGCAGCCTAGGGGCGAAAGCCTAGCATGGGTCGATCCCAATTTGTATATTTATGAGGGCAGCATCCCAGGGGTTAAATTGCCTAGCATGGGACTCCTCTTTTACCACTGATCAGTTGGTCACGTGTATTACATGCCTTACAATGATCATAAAGCAAAGAAGAGTAACCAAAGAACGTAATATACATGATTTCGCAAGTGTAAGCGAATGTGATCTTCTGTTCTTATTTACATGTTTATGCACTGATACCTTATTCTATTTGAGCTCTTGTTTACATATGGTTTACTTTATGCCTTACATATTCAGTACATTCTCTCGTACTGACGTCCCTCATGGGGACGCTGCATTTCATGCCGCAGGCACATGTACTCTGGCTAGTAGACCTCCCCAGTAGGAGCACAGAACACTCGGCTGCTGTTGGTGAGCTCCAGGTTGATTCGGGGCTTTACCGAGTCTTTGGTATATATTTTGGGTATTGTATAGTTAAGGGTAAGGCGGGGCCCTGTCCCGACCTAAACTAAGTTTGTCTATCTTGTAGAGGCTTTGTAGACCAATGTTAAAGTAAAACTTAGTTATGTCTTTGCTCTTAACAGTTGTGGCCTCAATGGCCAGATCGTGTACATAAGTTTTAGGCCTATCTATGTTGGTCTTGTTATTCAGGCAGCTTATCTATAGTCAAAGCTTCTTAATTGTCATAGTTATATGCATGATGAATCACAGGTTATAAGCCGGTTCTCTCGGGCCTTTAGGGCATCGAGTGCCTGTCCGTCTAAATGTAATTTGAGGCGTGACAAAAGTGGTATCAGAGCAGGTCATCCTAGGGAGCCTACAAAGCCGTGTCTATGTAGAGTTTTGCTTATGGGTGTGTTGTGCACCACATCTATAAACAGGAGGCTACGGGACATTTAGGAGTTGTCTCTTTTTCTTCATCTCTTAGACCGTGCAATAGAGCCAATGTTATAGGTTTATCGTATCTAACCTTTGAATTGTTTTCATTATAGAAAAAATGCCGGTTACTAGGAAAAGTAAGAGTACTGGTAAGCAAGTAGATGTGGCTACTGGAGAAGGGACCAGCAAATCACCACCTAGACGCGCTAATCAAAGTGAGGCTCAACTGTCTTCATCACGGACTTCCTCCACTCCTCCGTCTCCAGAAGAGCTAAGGAGGGCAGCAGCACCCCAAGAACCACCAGTTAATGCTACTGACCAAGATTTAAAGAATGCAGTCCAATTGTTGACTCGTATACTTGCTGGTCAAGGACAAAGGCAAGCAGGTCCAATTGCAGGTACTAGTGGTGCAAATAGGGAAGCTAGTGTGCGGATACGTGATTTCCTTAATTTGGACCCTCCATCATTTACCGGGTCAGATCCTAATGAAGATCCGCAAGACTTTATTGATCAAATCCAAAGGACCTTAGATATTATGCATGTATCTGGTAAGGAAGCAGTTGAGTTGGCAACATATAGATTAAAAGGTGTGGCTGTATTGTGGTACGAAGCTTGGAAACAATCTAGGGGTATAAATACACCTTCAGCTAAATGGAAAGAGTTTAAAAAGGCATTCCTTGACCATTATCTGCCATTGGAGATTCGGGAGGCCCGTGCAACTCTGTTCTTAAATCTTCACCAAGGGAATATGAGCGTGAGAGAGTATAGTCTCAAGTTTAATTCTTTGGCGAGGTATGCTCCTAATGTAGTAGCTACTATGAAGGATAGAGTTCATCGTTACGTGGATAGATTGGATTCATATCTGGTTAGGGATTGTACTATTGCTGCTTTGAACAAAGATATGGATATAGCAGGGATACAAGCTTTTGCACAAAAGATGGAGGATCAAAGGCAAAGGAGAAGGACACAAGAGTCGGAAAGAGGGCAGTCCAAGAGGGCCAGATCTATGGGCCAGTTTACGCCATCCCAAGGTGAGTTTAGGCCTCGGTTTTCTAATAGACTGCCTAGGCCATCATCTTCCTACTCTACAGCTAGCGCTTCACCTCGGTTTCAAGGGTCTAGGGCTAATCAATTTGGGCAAAGGAGTGAGAGTCAAGGCTCACAAGTAGCGGGGTACCAAGAACAGGGAAGTGCGAGCCAACCAAGACCTCCTAGACAGTTTTGTAAACAATGTGGAAGAAATCATCTAGGTATATGTCGGCTTGGAACAAATGTTTGTTTTTTGTGTGGTACACCAGGACACATGATGAGAAATTGCCCTCAAAGGGGCATGGGTAGCATGGCACAACCTACTGGATCGGTTGCTGCATCATCATCATCGGTGCCTTATTTAGGTAGGGGGCCACAAGTGCCTGCAGGTCGTGGTAGAGGTTGTAGAGGAACTGCTAGTTCTAGTGGAGTTCAAAATCGTACATATGCTCTAGCGGAACGACAGAATTTGGAGGCTTCACCTGATGTGGTTACAGGTACATTGTCCATCTTTTCATATAATGTATATGCATTAATTGATCCAGACTCTACATTATCATATGTAACTTCATTGATTGCTGGAAAGTTTGAAGGAACGCCAGAATTATTGGTTAAACCATTTGAAGTATTTACGCCAACTAGCGAGTCTATTATAGCTAGAAAAGTCTATCGTAATTGCATAGTAACTGTTTGTGACCGTAACACATTGGCTGACCTTGTTGAGCTAGATATGATAGATTTTGATGTTATAATGGGTATGGATTGGTTGGCTTCATGTTATGCCATGGTAGATTGCCGAGCTAAGAGGGTGAGTTTCCATTTGCCAAAAGAGGCAGTCCTTGAATGGAAAGGTAATGTTGGGACACCAAGAGGTAAGTTTATTTCTTATCTTAAGGCAAAGAAGATGATGTCCAAAGGGTACATATGTCATCTAGTGAGAGTGAGAGATATAGATGCGGAGCCACTAGATCTTCAGTCTATTCCAGTGGTAAATGAATTTTCTGATGTATTTCCCGAAGAGCTTCCAGGTTTGCCTCCAGAACGAGAGATAGAGTTTGGTATTGATATGATTCCAGGTACTCAACCCATCTCCATCCCTCCATATAGGATGGCCCCAGCAGAATTACGAGAATTGAAGGAGCAATTAAAAGATTTGTTAGAAAAGGGATTCATAAAGCCTAGTATATCCCCTTGGGGAGCACCGGTTTTATTTGTACGTAAGAAAGATGGCTCATTGAGAATGTGTATTGACTATCGGCATTTGAATAAGGTGACAATTAAGAACAAATATCCCCTTCTTAGGATTGATGATTTGTTTGACCAGTTATAGGGTACTAAGTGTTTCTCGAAGATTGACTTGAGTCGGGTTATCATCAAGTAAAAGTCAAAGAGAAAGATATACCCAAGACAGCTTTTCGAACACGGTATGGTCATTTTGAATTTTTAGTTATGTCATTTGGGCTAACAAATGCACCAGCAGCTTTTATGGATCTGATGAATAGGGTGTTCAAGCCATGCTTGGACGTGTTTGTGATTGTATTCATAGATGATATCTTGGTCTATTCAAGATCAAAGGAGGACCATGCTAATCACTTATGGCAGGTGTTACAGGTTCTTCGTGATCGTAAGCTATATGCAAAGTTTTCTAAATGTGAATTTTGGTTAAAATCTATGGCATTCTTGGGTCATATTGTCTCTGATGAAGGAATAAGGGTGGATACTCAAAAGATAGAAGCCGTGAAGAACTGGCCAAGACCTACAACACCTACGGAGGTTCGTAGTTTCCTTGGGTTGGCAGGTTATTATAGAAGGTTCGTTGAGGGATTTTCCTCTATGTCTGCACCCTTAACAAAGCTAACACACAAGGCAGCCAAGTTCCAATGGAGCGATGCATGCGAAAGAAGCTTCCAAGAGCTGAAAAATAAGTTGACTTCTACACCTATATTGGTACTTCCAGAAGGCATAGAAGGGTATGCAGTGTATTGTGATGCGTCGGGAGTGGGCTTAGGATGCGTATTGATGCAGCATGGTAAAATAATAGCTTATGCCTCAAGACAGTTGCGGCCACATGAGAAAAATTATCCAACCCATGATCTAGAGCTAGCAGCGGTTGTATTTGCTTTAAAAATATGGCGCCACTACTTGTATGGGGTTCATGTTGACATATATACGGACCATAAGAGCTTGCAATATATCTTTAAGCAGAAGGATCTGAATCTGAGGCAGCGAAGATGGCTTGAGTTATTAAAAGATTATGATGTTGATATCTTGTATCATCCGGGGAAAGCAAATGTGGTGGCTGATGCTTTAAGTCGTAGGACAATGGCAAACACCTATGGGCAGTCCATGGAAAGACAAAGAATAGCTAAGGATCTATACCCACTAGCTAGCTTGGGGGTTCGCCTTCTTGAATCTCAAGATGAAAGGATTATTGTGCAAAATGCAGCAGAATCCTCATTAGTAGTCGCAGTAAAAGAGAAGCAATATAAGGATCCTATTCTATTACAGCTTAAGGAGAATGTACAAAAAGGGGTGACAAAGGCATTTGAGCTTACGCAAAACAAAGTACTCCAGTGCCAAAACAGATTGTGTGTGCCTAATATAGATGGACTAAGGGAGAGGATTATGACAGAAGCACATCATTCAAGATATTCTATCCATCCGGGCTCAACTAAAATGTATCATGACTTGAAAGGAGTGTATTGGTGGAGTGACATGAAGAAGAACATTACAGAATTTGTTTCTAAATGTCCAAATTGTCAACAAGTTAAAGTAGAACACCAAAAGCCTGGAGGTTATATGCAACATATAGACCTTCCAATTTGGAAGTGGGACATGATCAACATAGATTTTGTCACTGGTCTGCCTCGCTCATTTCGGAAGTTTGACTCCATATGGGTGATAGTTGATAGACTCACCAAATCAGCCCACTTCTTGCCGGTTAAGGCTACTGATACAGTTGAAGAGTATGCAAGGTTGTATATTAAAGAGATAGTTCGGCTACATGGAATCCCAATCTCTATTATATCTGATAGGGGAGCTCAATTCACTGCAAATTTTTGGAAATCATTTCAGAAGAGTTTGGGAACACAAGTGAAT